>JALJCO010005130.1:0-24681 GCA_023101725.1 Atherinomorus stipes
TGTGTTTGCATTTTAGTTTCGTACTTCTCATAAACGTCCAACGCATCTACTGCCTCCTGGGTGTTTAGTGAGGAACCTGTTATCTATCTGCCAAACTAGGAGTCACATCAAGTTACAGTTAGGGAAGAATTAAAATTTTTAATAAAATGAAAAGTGTGTTTTGGCTGTTTAAAGGTTCGCTCATGTCCCTGTAAGCCACTGAACTACGCGTACCGTCTGGAGTCAGCCGACTCCACCCCATCCAGTCTATAACCAGTTATTGTCCATTTATCGTTACTGAGGTGAATGGCTCAGTGCATCATGATACTGAGTTTTAAGCCATATCGCGCAGCTCTACGAGCAGCTCTGTGGCTCCTAGCAAAGCTATACAGATTCATGAAGCACCTACACAAAGAAGAGGGAAGACTTCCCCTCAGAATCCCCTCAGCTAGACGCCTCTGTGGTGGAAGAACAAGGTGGTCTTCCAGAACCATATTAGTTTGAGCAGTCAGTGCTGACTACAATGATTCACATCGTCACGTGTGCGTAAGTGGGCGAAGTTTCAATGCCTGCAAGGCAGGTTTTCCCCCCAAATTTCGCATAATTTAAGTGTAAAAAAAAACGAAAAAAAAAAAAAAACACCTGGTGTTATACTGTAGGGGGTATTTCGAGCCATTTTTGAACCACAAAAGCCCAGTTTTTTTTTTCAGAAATAAAACTATAAATTCCTTAACAGAGGTAACATTGGTTTTCATTGTTAAAAAGTAATACTATGCAGTTTACAGTGTTTACAGTTAAAAACATGCATTTCCCCTTTAATTTGGGTTTTCTCTGCCTATGGGAAACTCTCAGGGTACCAATTACATCCTTTCTTTTTTCTCTTAATTTTTCACATGATGTGTAAAATTGTAACTTTGGTTCAATGGATTTAAGGACATGAAACAAAATGAAAGCGTTGGATCTATAAGACAAAAGGAAAAGCTGGATTTTACTGCTTTCTTATTGTCTTGAGCACATACCTTTCCTGTCAGTCAGACGAAAGAACTGACTGTTAAACAAAAGGAAAAATTGACAAGTATGTCCAACAGTTAACTCAATACAGCCCTACGCATCATATAGATTCATGTCTAAAAATAATTTCAAGAATGTGCGTTAGGCCTGTCTGTTACGTGACAAAAAAACCCAAAAAACTTTGCTCACACTTTGAAACTTTGCAGGCTAAAACCAAAGCCTTTTAATTTCTGTATACACTATAGTTCATGGTTAAATTGTTTGTGTTTGTTTTATTTTGTTCTGCTTATTCTTCTATGATCCACAAAGGACATATTGTTCTTTGTGTTTGTGTGTGTTTATCTTCTTGCTAAATTATATGTGTGACTAACAAAACTTTCACACCATGTAATAAAAGGGGGAGGCTTAGCTTAGCTTAGCACACTGAGACACAGTTCGTTAAGTAATCTCAGGTATCTCTCTCTTTATTCGTGTTAATTCTACAACTAATGTGAAGGTAGAAAAATTCACCAGAAATGAATGAATAAATAAGTTAATACTGGAGCTCCACAATATGGCACTGGAGATGTTGCCAGTCTTTATGCTAGGCTAAGCTAACAGCTACTGCCTGGTTTTACTTAGACTAGAGAACAGTTTTATGGTATCAGTCTTTTCATTCCTTGGTAATTAATTAATAAAATGTTTTTCTTTTCTTCTTCACTGCTCACTATATTGTCCGTACGGTTGTGTTTGACCATTTTGTTTATATTGATGCTTTTTGTTTTGTTTTATGTTCATGCTAGCATATTTTGGATTTAGCTTACTCTTGTCACGATTTAACTTAAATCGTGACAAGAGTGGATAGCTAACCACTACTGATTGTTTTTTGTTTGTTTGCTTTGGGGTTTTTTTTTCAACACACCTCAGTTCTAGTTTATTCAATATATGAATTAATATAGCCTACTGAATCAGCCAGTACCTGCAAGGGATTTTTGCTTTAATTATAGTTTAATGGATTCAATAAAACAATTACTTTAATCAAGTCAAAATGTCTGAGAGCAAATGGAAAGTCTTACTTGACTGAGCAGGGTGAAATTGAAGTGTTTTTCAATTTGCTTGGTATGTTCTTTGACATTTCAAAAACAATATGTTTTGTCAGCTGCATTTTAAACAGCTCCAAAGACTTCTTTCTCATTGTTTTAAGTGTCTCATGGCTGAATGGTGCAAAACTTTGTTTGATTGATGTGAGTTTGCCTCCATGTCTAAACAGCACAAAGCAGAGGAACATAACGCCATTATCCTTCATAAATGGTGGTGTGCAGTGTAATTAAGAAGGAAATTACCTTGATGTCTGCTCACACCTGGTGGACCTGAATAGCTGAGATAATGATGGGTTTGTTAAGCTTTGGGCTCAGCTGTCTATTCATGTGTTGCTTCTGTAATTCTGGCATGAACAATCAGAGGAATAAGCTATTTTAGTTTTGACCCAAGCTAATAGAGCCAAGATCATTTGATTAAATGTGTGACCTGTAAGTTTAATTCTAACTGGTTCATTTTCAGACTGGTTTATTTCAATCCAAGCTGCAACCCCCCCTTTAGCCCTATGAATTTCTTTCCCAGAACAGTTGCTTTGCAGTAGCCTACCTTGCCTGTGTTTTGCTGCACTGAAAGGAAAGGTTGTTTAATGCAATGACAAATTAATTTGAAACAACATTTGAGATGCTTTTGAGACCTGCTGGGTTTAGAAATGAGCATAACTGTGTTATTGTATCGCTCTAGACAGCTCGTGCGATGTCTTTCACCTCTTAACCGAGAACTGAATCAGAAAAACAATACCTTGTGCAATGAGCAATAACAGGAAAATGCAAGATGTGGAAATATCTCTGCACAGTTTGTTAAATCGTACCTGAATTAAAAAAAAAAAAACAACTGCTGCATCATGAGCTCAGATGGCAGCTCTTTGAGTGCTTTCTGATATTAGAGTTTTAATGTATTGCCATGGCAACAACTTACTTCAGCGTTAGAGACAGGATAGAAAAAAATGTGTAGCTTTTTTCTTTTTCATATTGTGACACAAACTACATCCGACATTGCCCTGGGGAGGGACAGAGAGGCCTGAGGTCCACCTGGCTGTGAATGTAGGCCACTGGGTGAGAAGGAGGGATAATCTCAAAGCACCCTCATTCTCCCCATGCTAGGAAGTAGACCTAACCGTCGGCGATTATTGCGAACATGATAGGCTCTGCTCCTCTGCTCTGACATGTTAATATTATATGAAACTGTTAGGGATGACAATGAGCCTGAGGCGAGAGGGAGACGTTGCATTTTTTTTTTTCTTTCCTCTGCAAGATTCCCTCTTTTTGTTGCCCCTCCATCCTTGCCAGTGACTTTAAATAACTCATGGCCTCATTATCTAAATAGGCAGGGGGAAGCACACAATAGCATATAATTAATTTGATTTTGGTGAATTTAGTTCATATTCTATTTACTCAGAGCTCTATAGTAACTTGTGTATCATCAATTCCACCAGTGATTCATATTTGCAGCTCTGTGTTAATGACGTTCGTCATTTCGAGGGTGGGTGAGGATGTGTACAGAGTCAGGCTTCTGATATGCTTGATTTATAATTTAGTGTAGAGACTAAAGAGGTCTGTGCTGGAGCCTATGCAAGTAATTTATACCGTATCAAGGTGCCCTGTATGTCACCAAAACACAGGTTTACGGCCAAGGTTTCGTATGTGTTAACACAAACAACGAGAAAACATTTTGAGCAACATTTAGGCAAGGCAAGTTTATTTGTATATAGCACATTTCATGTATGGAACAATTCAAAGTGCTTTACATAAAACATTATAAGCAAAAGGGGAAAAAATAATAAAAAATTAGAAGCATGATTCAAAATTAAGAACATTTAAGATTAAAAAGAGAGAATATAGAGATGTGGGGATTTTAACTTTTGAATAAAATCTACGTAAATGCAGCTGAGAACAGGTGGGTCTTCAACCTGGATTTAAATAAACTAAGTGTTTCAGCTGATCTGAGACTTTGAGAGTTTGTTCCAGACATGTGGAGCATAGAAGCTGAACGCAGCTTCTCCAGGTCTGGTTCTGACTCTGGGAACTGATAAAAGACCGGATCCAGATGACCTGAGGGGTCTAGTAGGTTCATACTGGGTCAAGAGGTCACTGATGTATTTTGGGCCTAAACCATTCAGAGCTTTATAGACCAGCAACAGAAAAGGGGGGGGGGGGGGGGGGGGGGGGGACTTTAAAGTCTATTCTCTGATGGATCGGCAGCCAGTGTAAAGACCTCAGAACTGGACTGTTGTCCACTTTTCTGGTCTTTGTGAGAACTCGGGCAGCAGAGTTCTGAATGAGCTGCAGCTGTTTAACTGATTTTTTAGGTAGACCAGTAAAGACGCTGTTACAGTAGTCAAGCCGACTGAAGATGAATGCATGGACTAGTTTTTCCAGATTTTCCTGAGACATCAGATCTTTTATCCTTGAGATGTTCTTCAGGTGATAGTAGGCTGATTTAGTGATCGCTTTGATGTGTTTTTCAAAGTTTAGGTCTGAGTCCATCACTACACCCAGATTTCTGGCCTGATTGGTGGTTTTTATGTGGATGGACTGAGGTTCTGTGACAACCTGCTGTCGTTTCTCTTTGGCTCCAAAAACAATCACCTCAGTTTTGTTTTTGTTCAGCTGAAGAAAGTTGAGGCACATCCAGTCATTAATCTCATCAATACATTTACCAAGAGCCTGTACAGGGCCCCAGTCTCCTGGTGACACTATAATATATAGCTGTGTGTCATCTGCGTAGCTATTTACTTGAAATGACGTTCACTGCACTGATTCCAAACAAAAACCTGGTAGAGTGATGTCAATGATAATGAAGTAAATTACATCAGTGAGACAATAACAACCTTTGACTTCGCTATAAAGCTTTTGAGCATCTGAAAGAAAAAAAAACAAGGAGAGAAGTTAATTAGACATGTTTCCATTTTGTGGTTACGTACTGTCACACCAGAGAGTGGCGATAGGCATTTTCTAAAGGTTGTAAATTAATAGAAATATTTGTCTAAAATTAGGTTGCATCGATGCGGGTGGAGCCAATTTACTTAAAAAAATGCTGTAGTCAATATTCTCGACCTGTATTTGCCGCTACAGACATGCTCCAAAAACTGAGAATAAGTTATGGAGCCTGATCGTGCATGCATGAATTGTATGGGAAACACGCCCCCAATGATAAGCAAATCACAGTGGGGTGAGCTATCCCTACACTGGAGAATCTCTGCTTGAACGTCAATGGAATGATGAAGAAGTCGGTTGTTGTTTTAGTTTTTTTTTAAATATAGAAAAGGTGAATGGGGGATGGGGAGGAGAAGGGGGGGTGGGGGGGGGGGGGGGGGGAAAGTCAGTAAAGAAAAGGGGAAGAACAAGGAAAGGAGAGGAAAGAAGGAGGAGGAATAAAGGGGAAGAAAGTGAAGGGAGGGGAGAGTTGAGGAAGGAAGAAAAGATGGAGGGAGAGTAAGTAATAGTAGGGGAAGAGAGATAAGGTAGAAAGGTAAAGGAAAGGGGGGGGGGGAGGTGAACTCGTGGACGCGAAGGCGGCGGCGTGGGGGGGGATTGTGATATAGACAAGAACAAAAAAGGGGAGAGGGGGGAAAAAGGGGGGGGGGAATCAAGAAAACAAGCTGATACAAGTGAAGGAAAGTGTATTATATATTTTTGTTTTGTTTTTTTGTTTTTTATTATTTTTTATTTCTGCCTCTGCCGCGCGTCCGAACCATCCGGAACGAGGGGTGGGGAGGGAATTGCCTCTGGAGCTCATAATCCATAGAAAATTTTGCAGAAAAAAACACAAAGTAGCCTTGTTTTTTTTTTGTTTGTTTGTTTTGTTTTTTCTAATGGAGAACTTGTAAGTTGCAGAGTACATTCCAGCTTTAATGAGCTCTGCATCCAGAACCACATATAGTTTGCTGTTTATTAACTTTTCTTTATAATATGCTCTGTGTACATTAAATTCCTAGTGTAAATAGCACATACTTGTTATAGCTAATAACATGGTTAAGGTGGGGTTGTTCATAAAAAGTCATGTCAAAATCTTTGGTTAATGGTGGTTAATGGTTTTTGACTAATATCCTGGTTTGTTATTCATTATCACCAAACTTGTTTTAGGTTCTCATGGTGCATGTTTCTAGTTTTATACAGCATAATTATTGAGGCTCACAAATTGGCTATTTTACAAGTGACTATTTTTGCACAAGTTTGTGTAGGGGGCTTAGAATGACAAAACTGGAATGCACCATGGCATAAATTTGTGTGATTTAAAGAGTCACAATGTAACTTTTAGACCTTAAAAATATGCGTTTCTTACTTATTTTTTATGGTACACCAACATTCATTATGCACATTTTCGAGCCGTCACTGCCCAACGGTGTCCCGAGGCTACAAAATTGCACTATGTAACTTTTTCATCCAGGACACGGCCTTGATGTTGCAGCTGACTATTGGTTTCACACTACTGGTTTCACATACTAGCAAATGGATATGAACACAGTGAGTGTTTTGAACGTGCCCTATGTCGGACTCTGCAAAGAATCACAAGGAAACATTACCAGAGGAAGAGAGGAAAAGAAAGAGAGGAAGGGACAGAACAAGAGTCAAGATATGACTGTCTTTTACTGGCTGAAATGAGCTCACAGTACAGGTTGGAAGACGGGTCCAAGTTTAGCCACTGACAGGGGCGTGTCACTGAGATGACTGCAAAAATTTGCGATGTGGATCTTTAAACAAACTTTTGAGGGAAAAGACTGCAGAGAATTGAGCAATAAAAGAAGATGTGTGGAGACTAAAACTCAGTAGCTTCTGCAGCATGAATGCAACACTTTAAGCCAACATTTTTATACCTTTTTGCAGGGTTTTGCACATGCGATGGGATTATGACATCATCTGTTCAGGAAAGATGTGTAATGGCAAGCTCTGCAGGTTCAATGTGGACAAAATGTCCAAACAAAATAAAACTTCAGCATATACAACTAAACCCTTATCTGTGTAGACATAGACTGGAACCAAAAGTCAAAGACGAAAAAGCAGCAGCAGCCACTCGTGGACATCCATGAGAACAAAAGAAGAGATCTCTTCTTCAGAAATTACATCTGGGAACATCTGAAATGTTCAACCACCTCAATAAGAATATAAATGTTTTGGCACATTTTTAAAAAACATTTCCATTCATTCCCATTGGTGGAATAAATGTTTTTGAATCAGCAGTATGAGAAAGCAACAAAACAAATGCCACTTACACCTATAACATATTTTTTGTGATCCTTTCTTCTAATAGTTGGTATTTTCAGAGTATTGTGTTTGAACTTTGTAAAGCAACATGTCAGGTTTAAACAGAATATTAAATGCACTGGTTGGTTTTATTGCAAAAAATAACCACATCAGGCTTTGGTTATATATAAAAGCCAAAACTGCACGTTTGGTTTGGACTCCATGATGAATTATACATCTAGCTTTTTAATAAACTGACTTTTTTCTCTTCTTCTGCAGCAGCATCATCTAAAATATGTTGCATTAGCATGTTTTAGATATCCTCCAAAGATCCTGTCCTGCTACCTTCAAAATTTAACATTTCTCACTTTCAAAGCGCCTCACTTTCTCCTTGTAGTTCTCTATGCAGTATCTCATGCATAATCTACTCCATCTCCCCCACCTACCTCCTTTCCCCCCAAATCTTGATTCATCCCTCCAAGGACACATTCACTCGGTCATTATCTTCTTCCTGCTGGCATAAATTTGAATCCTATATACACTGACTGCTTCAAAACATAAACGCTCAAAATTCCCCTATTTGGCCAAGGGCACCTGTTTGATGAAGTCAAGTGGAGCTAAACGGACGGTCATTTCTTTCATAACCTATGGGTCCCCGTCACAAACCTGGAAGAGTGCGCAAATGTCTCACTTTTGCTGTTTGTTGACATAAGAGTGGGCTGTGCCATGCATGCAGCCCCAATAAAGCGACGGTTAGAGGGGCTCCGAGCAGAAGGCGTCAGGGTGGCAGTTTATGACACAAATACACTGGTGTTTAGTGAGGGATGTTGTATCATACATTAGGCTGCTGCAGCATTGGTCTGTCACTGAGCTGAGGTAACCATGGCAACAGGCTGCTGGGAGACAGAGGAGTGAGAATCAGAAGGCTGGAGTCGGTGGGCCTTCAGCTTTTGAACACCAAGAGAGATTAGCTCAGAGCAAAACCCGTAAAACTTGCGCTGCACACAGCTCTTTGACGGCGATTGATGTTGGAGGGAGTGGAATCCAAGAGCAGAGGAGAGAGCACAAAGTTTTTAGGTTAAGATCCGACCAAATAGTTGACACTGCACGATAAATCCATAGCAGTGTGAAATGTGAAACTATAGAGCACAGAGCAACTGAGAACGTCTATAAAGCATCAATGAAGATGAATAATCCTGTGATATGTCAGCAGTCACGGTGATTTGCATCAGTTATGAGCTTTGGATCGACCCCAGAGATTAATTATATTGTTGAGAGATGTGAAACTCATTGCCATGATGTCTGCATCAGATTGCCATGGCAATAGAAAACAATGAGCAAAAGGGAGATAAAAGGGGAGTGATGCTTACATAACAAACCAAGGGCAAGAAGTGAGGAGGCTCAATGGGAAACAGAGTGAAAAGGCACATGAGTGAAGAACAAGGAGAAATAAATCGATAAGAGGAAATCTAGATGGGAGGTGGGAAAACGAGAGATCAAGACGGATATCGGAAACATACAGAGGCAAAAACAAGCAGGAGAGCGATTGATATCTAATCCTTCAGAGTGCGTTTAGCCTAGCTTAAGAGGTCAGGGATGCAGCAGAATATGAGATCTGTAACAGAAACAGAGCGGTGTGGACATGGTGTTGTGGTAAAAACTGGAGCAGAGATTATTTACTGACTCATCGTGTCGTGAAATAAACATGAGGAATCATCAGAGGGCTTCTCTTTAGTCTCTCTCTTAATCCACCTACTCAAGTAAAACATGACACCATTTCCCCTTCCCTGCCCACCTCTGACTTTATGCAGTTCCTCCGGGGTAGAAACCAAGGTGATGTTCACACTAATGGTGGCAAGACTGCTTACATGGAGAGTGTTTTCTGGCCACAATCTGTACTATCTTTTACATCACTTAATGTGTTCCACTCTGAACTGAAATCTGTCCTTTTTTTCCTTTTTGTTGAACTGTTCTTGGCAAATAATAAACACTGCATTACTATCAACATCTAACATCATTCCTCATCACCTTGACCCCAGCTTTTAACAGGACAACATGGGAAGATTCTGTAATACAGTGTGACACCATAAACCCACACATGTGAAAATTTCAGACTCGACAACCTGAATAGGTTGTTGGTGAAATAAATACATGACAGTATGAGTCAAACAACTCTTTTATGTAATTCGGATTATGGGTTCATGCTTCATTTGGGTTGAACAGCAGCAGCTTGGAAGGGATCTTTGTTGTTTTATCTTCTTGTTTCCTTTTTCAGTTGAGTAACACTGAAACTTGTATAGATTGTACAGAAAACTATGGAAACAAAACAAATCCATAGAAGGATTAGTGGTCCATGGTCAAACTGCAGACAAGAGAAGAAAACGATAGGATAAAGCTGCTGGTCGTGTTTAACAGTTTGCAGTGTGTGCTAGTGTGAGCTCTTAGAAATAGACTGTGTGCTGTTACATATGACAATATCATATTTTAGTGGTTATTGAGTGTAAATTGTATCTACTACGGCTGTAACGGTATGCGTATTTGTGCCAAACTGATCAGTACAATAATCTCGGCCACTGTTGGGCACAAGATTTGTTTGTTTAGGTATATTTTTTCATTAAGTTTTTGCATCCCACAGGACAGAACTGAATGACGGACTGTGAAACTTCGCCTGCACTTGGTGCAGCGCTTCATCCTGTTTTTAACAACTGTAACAACATAGCATGTGAGCTTGTTGAGCTATGAAAGCGCTACTAAGCCTCAAATCCCCCGTCTGGGGGCACCTCGATTTGCCGCAGATGGAGGAGAAAAAAAAAAAAAAGCTGACAAAACAAAAGCAGCGTGCCGACTCAGTCGGGTATGTACACAGAAACACTTCCAACGTGTTAACGCATCTAAAGCGACACCACATAAGTTTGAATGTTACTGGTCGACTAGAAAACAGACTAATTTGTTGCAAACAAGTGTAAAAACAGCAGTATGTTGCTTATTATTACCTTCGCCAAGGAGGTAATGTTTTCAGTAGCATTGGTTTGTCTGTCCGTCCATCCGTCTGTCTGTCAACAACTTCACAGAAAAAGTTCTGGACAGATTGACCTGAAATTTTCACCAGCCGTGTGTCTCAGCCCAAGAACGAACCCATTAAATTTTGGTGGTGACCTGGATCACCATCTGGATCCAGAACAGTTCTGAAGGATTCCTCATCACTGTGAGATCGGCCATGTTGGAAAGGCTGTTGATGAGGTGTGAGTGCCCCCTTGTGACAGAAGTGAGCAGTTGCACATGATGTCAGGATGCAGAAATGAAACTTGTGAGCAGCAGTGAGCAGGAGGAGAGAAGACTGTTGGACAGACTTCTAGCAGGTGAATATGGTGAACTGTGTGCGTCTGTGAAGAACTTGGAAGTAACTAGTTGTTTTTCTGCCTGAACAGGATGTTTATTTAGCCTTTAATGTTATTTAGATGATTCATTTTCTTATTCAGAAGTGTTCCTCCATTCACCATGTGCCTTTTTATACTATTAAGCTAGCTGATCTGTTACATGCCAGTTGCTGTAACTGTTAGCCTTGAACACATATGCATGTTTAGTCCTATTTATTAATTAATACCTTGAATGTGTTTATTTGCCGAATAAATGTTCCTCTTGTTTGTATTTCTGTGTTTATAGACCACACTCACTTCCATCCAGGCATTCTCCTTAACTACCCTGAAATTCCTCACCTGTAAGCCTGTCGTTTGTTGCATAACTGTGCTGTTGTGACTAAGAGACGGTAAAGACGGCAAACTGTATAAGCGAGTCCTGTGTGTCTGACCGACCCCCCCATGGTGAACATCAAACCTCCTTACCAACGCCTAAACAGTCTTACATCACCATCACCCTGATAGGCCAAATTTTGGGAATTGTTCCATATAACTCCATACAAATGGCCAGTGTTTGGTAAAAAAAAAAAAAAAATACAAGAACAGAATTCATTGAGTTCTAGAATGTGTCGAAAGTTGATTTGGATCCAGAGAAAATTCTGGATACTATGATCCAGAACGCACAAAAATAAGGGAGTCGAGCTGCTTGGCAGAGGTCTGCCCTCTCTGAGTGCTTTTCTAGTTTATGTGTGTCTTTATTCAGGCAGTCTGACCAGAAGAGTAACCTGCTGTGATGTTTAGTTTTTTTTTTTTTTTGTGATGAGGATGACTGAAATGCAAGTGGAGCTGTTTCTTTTAAATGCTGCCCTTAAAACTCAGATGGTGTCACTTTAGATGTGAAACCATCTTTTTTTTCTCACTTTTTCATTGAAAAGTGTGAAAAACAAACAGCAGAATTTTTTTTTTCAAATATTTTCTTTATTTGTGGTTATTTTTCTCATTGAAACAATGTACCAAAAAACCAAGACAAACAGATTTGACATTGAATTTTAGTGAACTTGTTAATAAAACATATTTGTATGTTTTTCCAATATTGTACCGAAGAAAAACCGAACCATGACTTTTGTACCCAGGTACAAACTAAACCATTATTTTCTATGTACCGTTACAGACCTAGTATCTACGTAAATAAATGCTCACAAAGATGTAGGACGGATTTAATTTAAGACAAATCCTGCACAGGAGTGTAGTGGAGATGAAAGTTGCCTGCTCCACCCCAAGCCCAGCTGCTGTAAGATCGAACTTTAAGTTCCTGGTTCAAAGTGAAAGTGATGACTGCTTTCATTTAAACAAAAGCACAAAAATCAGTCGGATCCCACAAAACTCTCTTCAAATTCCACATATTTATTATTGAGATAACAGCTATTTATTGTTTCTCCAGCATGAATCTAATTGTTTCAAATGCATACTAAAGATTATTCTTACCATTATGAACACTATGCAACCTGATTTCCCATTCAGTTTTCTTTACTTGTGTGTCACAGCTTCCCCACAACACAGTGGTTCAAAATAAATGTGATCTGATGCAACTTGGTGACATATAAACATTGTGACAGTAAAGAAAAGTTTCATGTGTTGGATGACCATGGTATGACATTCCAACAGGGAAAAAGACTATCATGCAGACAGAAATGCAGTTTGCATACATTCAACATATGAACAATGGGTTTGATTATAGTACACATGGGGTTATATATGAACACATGCACACAAACAAACACTACTCCTTCGAGCATTTTCCACTGTGAATGCCAGAGGCTTTACCTACAGGCAAGAGAAACAGAGGTCTCCCTGACTTTTTAGCCTGGAGCTGTTTTCAGCATTGCCAAACACAGATTATAAAGATGCCATCTTGACTTTTACAAACAAAGAAAAAATTAAATCTACTAATATTTGAATATCACATGTGTACAATATGAGTTTTTTGTATAGATAACCTTATTCAAAATTAATGGGAAGTTGTGTGCAAGTTTTTGACTGGTACATTATGATCCTGTTTTTTCATCATGAAAATGAAACATTCAGTAATTAGTAACTTGTTACATAAAACAGAAAACACAATGTGCAAATATCTGTCAACTAAGTAATTACTTATGCAAATGACTTAAATGCGTTCAGAGGAATTGATTAAGCAATTCAAAGCTGGCTTCATTAATGACCCTCTTTTTTCTCTCCTTGCTCTGTCCAAGTCTAGTAGAGACAATTTTTTAATTGCAGGGTTTTTGCAAACTCTGGTACAGTCCAGCCCCTAAGGAGCTGTACTTTCCTCTCCCCAAATATCAATCACTGGAATGAGATTGTCCCATTAAAAGAGCTTTAATAGGCCTAATCACTGAGGCGGGAGATGAATAGTGAATCAATTAAACAGATTTGTGTAAGAAGAGACACTGATGTGACTTCACATTTCATTCAGGAAGATTTTTAAACATGATTGACAGGCTTTTGTTCTTTATGAAGGTGTCCCTTTAGATTGGTTTTCCCCTTGCAGCTAATGAGAATTCCTCACTGGGGAAATAGTTGACGTATCAAGGTTGCAAGCCCTTAAAGCTGTTTGAAATGTTACAAGCCAAACACATGCTTTACTCTGTTTTCTTTTCATGTCTGAGAAAATGTTCTGACTAGGTTAAAGGTACAGTGTGTCAGAATTACTGACATCTAGTGGTAGAGACAAATGTGACAATGTGGGGTCCTGTCACTGTGCCTCCGATAGATCATGCGCCCTGGCTACTCGGCCACAGGGATATTCCTTTGGCTGACTGGTAAGCGCACATGACTCTCACCTGGGAGTCTGTGGGATCGAATCCCACCTGGGCCCTCATTGCTTACCTTGCCACATTCTGGCGTTGTTGGCAGGTAAACAGTCGCTGGTAAAGAGTCCATGGATTCGAAATTGGTGGCAGCCTGTGCGAAGCGTAAGGACGTGCTTGTGGAAAGGGGGGGAGAGATGTGACAGTGTGGGTTCATGTCACTATGCCCTGGATAGATCTTGCGCGCTGACTGGTTAGCATGCATGTCTCCCACCCGGGAGTCTGTGGGATCGAATCCCGCCCAGGCCCTCCATTGTGTACCTTGCCACACAAACAAAACAATGACTTTAAATGCCAAGTGCAGGTGTGAATGTACGGTGGTTGTCAGTGGCCAAAATTCTTCCACGCATAAAAATGTTTTAATCTGAGCGTGGATCCAGTGTTCTCACGTAAAATGATGACAGCACTACAGGTTAACTACTTTAATGTGTACTAAATAATGATAATGGATTAGATTTATATCGCATTTTTTCTTGCAGGGCAGACTGATGGAAGCATGGCAGCCATTTTGTCCACTTCAATCACCACCAGAACATTCACACACAGCTATGCCCTCACTGGAGGCAAGGAGGGTTAAGTGTCTTGCCCAAGGACAAAGACAGATGGCTGGGTGATTAGGATTCGAAACCGCTGAGCCTTCAATCATTGGCCAATGTGCGCTACCACTGCCGTCCAATATGCGTCTTCCTCTATGGTCCTTTTTTTTGTAATTAACTTTTTTTATTTATTTGTTCAATTTGAACAATACAATAACATTCACTTGTGTAGATGCAATAATTCAGAAATTGCATTAAACATAAGCAATATGCATTACATATTCATTACAACGGAACAACCCCCCCCCCCACCCTCCCATATTACCCTTATTTATGGAGCACACAGGTTAGGTCAAAATCATGATCAGGATTACAAATTAAAAATGCCAAAGTACCATAGATGAAAGACACAAAATTCATGGCAACAATTTTTTCACATCCTCTGTAGTCTTTTCCCACATCACCAGTGTTCTTAGCTTGGCACCATTAATACGGGCTGATGACAACTCCAAGTAGATCAACTCAAGATTCTATTGTCCTTTTAAGATGTTACTTATCCCAAATAGTACTCTAGCACCTATCAAACCAAGCTGTTAATGGAGTTTTAAAGCTCAGTCATGAAGTTATTTGTCTATTCAAAGACATTGTAATAAAAATAGTGGCTCAAATGTTGCAATCACTGCGTATGTGTCTGTTTCTAAGAGAATAAGAATATAATAGATATTTTAGTAAAGTGATTAAAAACCAAGTGAAACAAAGTTTTTAATGCTATGTTAAAGTTTTCAGCCATTAACCTTTGATGTTGTTGCACGCTGCACCTTAAAATCCTTTTTTTTCTACATTCGTCTGAGCTGTCCTAAAACTCTTCATTGACCATCAGCCTCTTACTGGTTCAATGCTACTAACCAATCCAACTTTCCACTGAGCTGTCACCATTCTCTGATTTTTACCAAGACCAAGGTGATAATCTTTGTAATGCACATGACAACAAGGAAAAGACCTTATTGGATGCTTTGTCATTTTCTCTCCTTGGCAAGTCAGGTGGTAAATGTCTTCTTTCAGCAGAACCACTGCCATTGCTTTGTGCAACAAGAGTGTGGTATACATGTAAAGTCATTTGCTCTGATTTTTCATATTGTATTCATACCACTTAGAAGGGAGGATAGAAAATTCAAAACTGAGTGTCAAAGTGACAGGATTTACCACAAGCACTATTATGGCAACACATGTAATCTTCCCTGTAGGGGGGTGACGGGCTGTTTATATCAGACTGATGGCATTGCCAAGCACTGCTTTTAAGTTCTTTTTTCTTTTTCTCTCTCTCGTTTTCTCTGACAAACAATATCAAACTCAAGGCCTGCTTGCTAGCTTTTTCTAGCTTTTCCAAATGCATTGCACAACCCCTCTTTCTGCATGCCAAACTGTCTTAGGGACGGATGTCTTGATCTCTGAGCTCCACATTAGCATTCAAGCTCATTTTTGACCCTGCAACTTGCACTGTAGATGAACAGTGGTAGGTTGTATGAATTTATCTCTATTAAAATACAACATAACTGTGAAAATAGAAAAAATAAATAAAAGAATTACAGAAATGGCAAAATGACTAACACCACGTTTGCAGGACACAGATAAAGTTGTGCCTCTAATAGATATGAAAATATCTAATTATTTGGCAAAGGCACACCTCAGTCTGGTCAGAAATCCCTGGTGTACACTGTACCAGACAGCCCGTCTTAACTGACAACTTCCACCGCATGGCTATGGTCTAGTTTTCTGCTCGACCATGAGTGGAAGGGAGAGAACAGAGAAACAGGGGGAGTGGAGACAGCTGATGCATATTTCATCAAGGCATTGTGGACACTAAGGATAGCCTGTTGAGAGAACGGGAGGAGGAGACTACATGTTTGCTCTTCTTTTGTATTCTAATATTACATGCTTAAAAAAAAAAAAAAGAATGAATGCACATGAATGTGTGCATTCTGGCACACATTCATGACTGGTGCAGTCATTGGAAGCTACCTTTCACCAGATGTAAAAAAAAATATAGCTCCTGTTCATCATGGCAACTGTAGGCCACATGCCGGTGAGGAGACTGGTGGTAAATGTCAAAACCTCACACAGAATCATGAAATGCACCACAGTCATCCAGTAACAGTGGAGAGTATCATAATATAGGTTATTTACTGAAGGTGTTACAGAAGGATACAATGCAGCATACACTGCCTGTTCCAGTACACAGGATACAATGCAGTACTAGAAAAAGTACCTCCAGGGATTGGAAAGTTCACATCAAGTCCTGCTTCATCACAAGCACCAATACGTCATCATTTAGGACGCATTCACCCCTGCCCTTCCTGTTCAGATGCTGGTTTGTTTTCTTGGAAAATCGGCTTTGTTCAGGGAGTTAAGAATGTACAAAAAACACTAATGCAGCTCAAAGGAGCGAACTCTGGCCCACCTTCAAACGTTGATCTTGGTTCGCTTCAAGTAAGGGTAGGGTCACATGGACACTTTTGTCACGATTAAAACGTTCTCAAGTCCAGAAAAGGGATCTGTATCTTTTGCCCCAGGCAACCGCGCCAAAAGTCCAACAGGTGTCAGAACAGAACGATGGAAGAGGCCGTCTGCACGAGTGGAAAGACCAGAACGTTTGACAAAGGGAGGGCAGGGGGGAGGGGAGGGGAGAGGGGAAAAGGGGTGGTGTTGGATCTCTGGTAGCGGTTGTTTGTCTCTCGCTGGAGCTCCCTGCCGATGCTTCTCCTGAAGTAGACATCCCTCATGCACACTGAGTAATGAGACACACAGGTTCATGCTGTCTCTCGGTCAGCATGCTCTGCTAGACTGACCAGGGGCCGTTCTGTGGCTGCAAATGCCTTGTTGATGCCAGAAGTCAAGTTGAAAAGTTCCAGCTGATAGAAAGGCAACAGTAACTCAAATAACTACTCGTTACAACTGCGGTATGCCGAAGAGCATTTCTAAACGAACAACACGTCCAACCTTGAGGTGGATGGGCTACAGCAGCAGAAGACCACACCGGGTGCCACTCCTGTCAGCTAAGATCAGGAAACCGAGGCTTCAGTTTGCACAGGCACAACAAAATTGGACAATAGAAGATTGGAAAAAAGTTAGTGGTCTAATGAGTCTCTTCTGCTCGACATTCGGATGGTAGAGTCAGAATTTGGCATCAACAACATGAAAGCATGGATCCATCCTGGGGCTGGGTGATTAAATGAAAATTTACAGACACCAACATTTACAACGATAACCGACGTCATTTTGCCCATATTTGTATATATCGGTGTGTTGCCCCTTTAAGAAAGCCAGCAGTGGAACTGCTGCAACGGGACTTTTTTTACCCTCCAGACTTTCCGTAGTTTCTTGCATTCCTCCTGGGGGTTTTTCCATCATCTTTTGCACATTTTCTGTACATAACCCTGAAGAACATGTCTGCAAGTTATCAGTGAAGTTTATTTGATGTCAGTGTTCGGTGTTAAACGCTTGAAAAAAATGTTGTTTGTGTTAAACATTTTGAAGACGTGAGCAATGCTAATTGCATTAGCCTATCTATGGGTTTTTCAATGTTAAGTTAACTTTCATGCTAATCCATCGTTGTGTGTGTGCAATTAAATAAGAAACTCATTGTGTTTTCATGGACACAAAGTAATATTTGCTTATATGAAAATGAATTTGACTCATTAAAGTTTATTAATATTGGTAAGGTGGTAAGGTACAACAGAGGGCCCGGGCGGGATTTGATCCCACAGACTCCCAGGGGAGAGTCACGCGTGCTTACCAGTTAGCCAAATCGATGTCTTTGTGGCCAAGTAGCCAGGGCGCGTGATCTATTGGAGGCATAGTGACAGCACCCCATGCTGTCACAATATGTGCATTTGTATGTTTGTATTTTAGTTTCACAGAGCTTCTCATAAGTGTCCTAAACGTATCTACTGCCTCCTGGGTGTTTATTGAGGAACTTGTATCTATCTGCCAAACTAGAAGTCACATCAAGTTACGGTAAGGGCAGAATTAAGGTGTTTTGATAAAATGAAAAGTGTCCTTTTTAACACCACAGTCACCAGATCTCAATACAGAGCCCATTTGGGATGTGGTGGAACGGGAGATTCTCATTATGGATGTGCAGCCAACAACTCTGCAGCAACTGTGTGATGCTATCAGGTCAATATGGAGCAAAATCTCTGAGGAATGTTTCCAGTACCTTGTTGAATCTGTGCCACCAAGGATTAAGGCAGGTCTGAAGGCAAAAGGGGGTCCAACCTGCAAGGTGTACCTAATAAAGTGGCTCTTACGTTGTGGAAACAGAGGTTGTCCTGCATGCTACATGGAGTTCAACCCCTTTTCAGCTTTAAGTGCCTTCTAAATTGCTTCAACTTTAATCAGCGAATTGTATATTTTGTTGCCCAGTTCCAGTGTTGGAGAATAAGTGTCACATCTACCAGTCACCCTGCTTTAACTGTGAGTTCCTTGGAGACATGACATGTTTGTTTGACAGCCAGTTACACTCAGTCAGGCTGTGACTTGTGCAGCCAACCAGATCTCACATACTGACTGATGGTGTCAAAATATTTAACACACATTCAAGCTTTAAAATGCCCCGTGGAAACCTTCCTGCGTGACATATGATGCCAAATGGTGTTTTTTCACAGTCTATGGTTTTGCTCACAATATGATTTTATTTACTGCTTAAGTGCCCTTTGTATTTGCTGTCCAGAGCGCTCTCCCGTAAGCGAACCTCTGGCATTTCTCAGCAGAGGATAAGGGCAGCTTCATCTCAGCGCCACTGAGCTGCAGAGAGCCTCTGTTCCGGTTCGTATGCTTCGTCCATTGCTACTCAGTGGGATTACGATCACTATGTGAGATGTCAACAGGAGTTAATGAATATCTTCTTTCACGAAGCCTGGGTAATCCTGCCAACAAAATGACCCCCCCCCCCCCCCCCCCCAACTCATTGATAAGATCTACCATAATACCAGGAGAGACCACTGGCATCCAGCTCTGAACCAAAGTGGGATTTTTCATGCATTGATGCCTAAGCTGCATTCCTTTATTTCGTTATTTTGCAACACTGATGAAAATGGGTGCACTTGTTATTATGGGGATTTGTTGTTAGTGGTGGCAATATAACAGTCTACCTCCCGCGTAATCTACCCTCCTCTAGCACTACTTTTGTCTCATTTTTATCAGTGCTGCTTTCTTCCACTCCTGCTTTTGTTCTTTGCTGTCTTTCTCTCTGCTTCTCATCTCCTCCAAGGTTTCAACAAGTAATTGAAGGATATTCTTAAAATAATCTCTTTTGTGGTGGGAAAATTAATTTTCTCATGTTTTCTTAACATAAAACATCAATTTTGCCAAAATTTGCAAAGACCTTTAATATCACACTTACAGTATGTATTGCTCCCTGAAGGCTCAGCTCTACAAGACGTTTTAGTATCTTGAATTTGATCAATGTCACATTTTGGTATTTTCTCTTTGAATCAGTTCGGATCAAGCAGTGCAGAATAATTGGGTCCACCTGTTTGCTAATTATAGGTTTGAACACATACTTCTGGCATGTCAAAGAATACAAAAGAGCTTACATGAGAACACAATTGTATACATTATACACTGCTGGAAAAAAAAGCGCCACCAAAAAAAGGCTCCTTTTCTTTGTTGGCCGCTTTAGCTTTGATTACGGCCGCATTCGCTGTGGCATTGTTTCGATAAGCTTCTGCAATGTCAAAAGATTTATTTCCATCCAGTGTTGATTAATTTTTCACCAAGATTTGATTGATGATGGTAGAGTCTGACCGCTGCGCAAGCCCCCTAGCACATCCCAAAGATTCTCAATGGGGTTGAGGTCTGGACTCTGTGGGGGCCAATCCATGTGTGAAAATGATGTGTCGTGCTCCTGAACCATCTTTCACAATTTGAGCCCGATGATCTGGCATTGTCATTTGGAATATGCCTGTGCCATAGGGAAGAAAAAGTCCATTGATGGAATAACCTGGTCATTCAGTATATTCAGGTATCAGCTGACCTCATTATCTGAGCTCATACTGTTGCTGACCTGGACCGAGCAACTGCAGCAACCCCAGATCATCCCTGCCCCCACAGGCTCATACAGAGCATAGGCAGTGCTGCATCACTTCATCTGCCTTCGGCCACATTTCTTCCTGGAAGACGATGGTCCACTTCTTCAGTTTTTATATGCTTTGGACTGTTCTGAACCCAGTTTAAGTAGTTTCTGCATCTCCTTAGATGTTTTCCCTTTGTGCCAATGATTTGACCCTTCTAGACAGACTAACATTTTTCCCGACACGGATGTGTTTACATGGTTGTTTAGGAAATGAGAAGAAGTATTGCACCAGTTGGGGTTAAATAACTTGTTGCCAGCTGAAAGATATCGCCCATGCAGTAATTATTAATTATCCAACAGGAGGCCCGTCCTATTTGCTAAGTTAAATTAGGTGGCGACTTTTTTTGGCCAGGCAGTGTATCTCCCCACAGTGCAAGTACAACTTTAGTTACAACCCCCCCCCCCCCCCCCCCCCATTTGCCTCTGTTTTTTTCCAATATACAGTGGGACAAAAAAGTTTTAAGACAGCCAATGATTATGCAAGTTCTCCTACTTCAAAAGATAAGAGAGATCTGTAGTTTGAGGAATCACATTCATGGGATTTTTAAATAATTTATTTTCAAATTATAGTGGCAGATGAGTATTTATTCACCCACAAACAAGCAAGATTTCCGGCTCTCACAAACCCAAAACAACTGCTTTTAGAAGCTCTTCTGTCCACCACTTGTTACCTGTATAAATGGTACCTGTTGGAACTTGTTATCTGAATAAAAGACACCTGTCCACAGCCTCAAACAGTCAGACTCTAAACTCAACCATGGCCAAGACCAACAGGACACCAGGAAGAAAATGGTTGACCTGCACCAGGCTGGAAGAGTGAAGAAATCAACTGTGGGAGCCATTGTTCGAAAATTGAAGACATGCAAGACCATTGATAAGCTCCCTTGATCTGGGGACACAAGATCTCATCCTGTTGTGTCAAAATGATCATAAGAACGGTGAGCAAAAATCCCAGAACTACACGGAGGGAGCTGATGAATGATCTGCAGAGAGCTGGGACCAAAGTAACAAAGACTACCATCAGTAACACACTACGCTGAGAGGCACTCACATCCTGCAGTGCCAGGAATGTCCTCTGCTTAGCTAGTACACATCCAGGCTGGTCTGAAGTTTGCCAGAGAGCATATAGATAATCAAAAAGAGGATTGGGAGGATCAGATTAAACAAAAATGGGTAACTATTTGGTAAAACTCAACTTGTGGGGTTTGGAGGAAGAAGAATACTGAGTTTCATCCTAAGAACAGCATACCTACTATGAAGCATGGCGGTGGAAACATCATGCTTTGGGGCTGTTTTTTCTGCAAAGGGGACAGGACGACTGATCATGTTAAGGGAAGAATGAACGGGGTCATGTGTCATATTTTAAACCAAAACCTCATCAGTGAGAGCATTGAAGACTGAACGTGGCTGGGTCTTCCAGCATGACAATGATTCCAAACACCGCTCAGGCAACCAAGGAGTGGCTCTGTAAAAAGCATTTTAAGGTCCTGGAGTGGCTTATCTAGTCTCCAACCCTGTAAAAAAAATTTGTGGAAAGTCCATGTTGCTCAGAAACAGCCCCAAAACATCACTGCACCAAGAGATCTGCATGGAGGAATTGGCCAAAATACCAGCTACAGAATGCAAACCTGGTTAAGACTTGCTGGAAATGTTGTAACATAATATAATCTTTGTTGGCAGTGACAAAAGTATTGAGCTGAACTTTTGTAATTGCCTAAATACTTATTTTCCACCATTATTTGCAAATAAACTCTTTAAAAATCCTACATTGTGTTTTTGTCTCCTCATTCTGTGTCTCACACAGTAGTTTCAAGGTTGGATATGGAATATGGCTGAACAGCGACATCACGTGTGTCTAGGTTATTGTTGCAACGGCAGAAAATGACTTCAGCTGTTTGATTGCCAGGCTCGCTGCCAAGTATTGCAGAGGAGTTTATAACTGACAGCCAGATTAGCAAACAAGTTAGCTTACCGATCCAAGAGGAAAGTTGCCATTTCCGCCTTTTGGTGCCGTGGAAAACATTTATGTGGGTCCAGTTTAGTGTAGGCTTCACCTAAATCTACTCCAGTTTTTGCTCTTCTCAGGTCACTCCTCTTCTGAGACATCTCTGAAGCAGCTGCTTGACTTGCCGACTCCACTGTTTCCCTGTACCAGCCTAACTGTGCCCAATGTACTATCACCAGATTGCATATGGTGATAGTACATTGGGGGTTGTATGACTTGTAGATGTAAACATGATGCCATTGTCAAACCCGTTAAAACTTATTTTATATTTATTTTCAGGCTAAATATAATTTAAGGAAATGTACTTTCATTTTGCAACCCTCCAAATGACTCTTGGAGGTATTTAAAATATATATATACCTTTTTCATAAAATTGTTCCATATTCAACCTTTTAAAGGGGACATATCATGCAAAATCTACTTTTTTTAGCTTTTAAATACATGTGTTTGTGTATTTTGAGTGCTTAGGAGTGCAGAAAATGCAAATTCATGCTCCCCCGAGGTTGCATATATATCTTTATACTCTTTTTGGCCTGTATTTTTGAGTCCGTTTGATTTTCTCTATTCACTATTACGTTTTCTTTTCTATTACGTCACAATATTTGCTGTGGAACTGCCAAATAAGGTCATGGACTTCCGGGTAACCAACTTCGTGAATCCGCCATGTTTTTTCTCGTCGCGACTTTGTAGTCCAAGTTCAGCGATGCTGAAGTTGCAAGCGGAGAAGTCAAAATGTTCGGTTGTTGGGTGTCTTAACCCACACAATTCCTTACATCGCCCCCCAGCATCAGAACCTCTTCGAAGTGCCTGGTTAAATTTTATTTTTCATGGAAATGTACCAACATCAGTGGGGAAAGTACTACTGGTTTCCGCGAAGCACTCAAGGACGATTACTTCAGTAACCTCCGCCAGTATCAAGAGGATTTTGCCGAAAGACTTCGTCTGAATGAGGGGTCAGTTCCATCTATCTACGGAAACGACGGACAAAGCATAACGGTAAGGTCCAAATAACGCTAAAATGACAGCAAGCTTTAGTTTAGACGTGAATTGTGTTTGTGCTGATATGACGTTCAGGTCATTGCGTTGATATCAAAAGCATTGTGTTAGCACCTTATGTTAGCTTTTAGCTGCCTCCCTGAGGATATAACTACTGCATACTTTCAATAAAATTATTTGGCTTTGTGTTTTTGCCGGTTTTTTGTCGTGGAGAACACATGACCCAAACGCATTCAGTTACACATTAGCTAACTTCTTTACTATGTCGCGTCCATGTTTACTGTGCCTTTTTCGTATTGTGTTCGTGTGGAAGAAAAATGTCTCGGACGAACATGATTCGAGGTCAACAGAATGTGAGAATGCTTTCGAAGTTAGTAGACTGCTGAGGTGGCACAAGGGAAGCTAGGGTACAAAGAGAACAGCTGATAGAAACTGCATCGGATGATGGAAAATAATATGGAAGTGTGTCTGTAACTAATCAGTTAGAGAAGGGAAGAGGAAGAGACTGGGAAGAGTCACTCGGCAGAGACCGACTGTGGGTAGTTGGTAAAGATAGGGGAGTGTAAAATAAATTAGTTACACACCATTGCGATGCATTCATTTGAAGGCGTTGTTCTGCAGGTTCGTCATCTTCATTCTCCTGCTCTGGGTCAGACTCTGGTTCGAACATGTAAGGCTGGATGGACAAGTCTCCAGTTGTCTTACATTTTTAAAAAAACTTAGAGATGAAAAGTTTATCTGCCGGTAAATAATCGTATCACTGCTATAAAAACTTCAAAAATGGTCGAAAGGGGTGGAGAGATTCCTCGCAGTGCGACCTGGAGGGGGTGGGGCGTGAACTGTCTCACTTACATTTAAAGAGACCGCACCAAAACGAGTTGCTCGTAAAGATGCGCCTCAGAACAGGGCGGAACAAGGGTCTGTGGAGTTACATTGACGAGGAATTCAGACCAAAGCATTGTAGTTCTACTTTATATAGACCATAAATTAATCATTTATATGTGAAAAAGAAGGATTTAAAAGCATGATATGTCCACTTTAAGTGTACCAGTGATCCCCCCAACTCTATTTTCTATTTTATTTTTCTCTACTCAGTCACTGTTTATGAAAGCATGGCCACCAGTTATTCACAAAAACCTTCTGCTGCTTCTTCAGTAAACTGTGAAGAACAGAACATCCTCTGTTTTCCATCTGTGGCTTTTGATCACTGATGTGTGACACATGGTCAATGAAGTGAAGAGCAGCAAATGGAAAATCTTTGTTACACAAGAACGTTTCACAGTCGTGAAAGAAAATAAGTACATCCCATGGAAACTGTTGACTTTGTCAACATGTTCAAACAAGCAAACATTTGATCTCTGCTGATTTAGTGGCTAGATAATAGAAACATATACCAAACAAGAAGTACAAATAAAAGACATGGGATAATCTGGATTAAAAAAGTAGGACCTCCCCTACGTTTATCGCTTAAGTGATGAGCACTAGGGGTTCTCGATTGGATCAGTGATTAGGGTGTCCTTAGGGAGTGAGAGGTGGAACCT